>JAPDPK010000065.1:1162500-1185000 GCA_031772115.1 Heritiera littoralis
GATCCCCTTCTCGGAATTTCCTAGGTCGGACTTTCTTATCATGTGCTTTCATCATTCTCCTTTGGTACAACTGGCCATGGCATAAAGCTACAAGCCTTTTCTCGTCAATAAGATTCAATTGCTCATAGCGTTCCCGTACCCACTCTGCCTCTTCTAATTGTGTTTCCATTAAGACCCTTAATGACGGAATCTCTACTTCAATTGGTAGCACTGCCTCCATCCCGTACACTAATGAGAATGGGGTTGCCCCAGTAGACGTGCGCATTGACGTTCTATACGCGTACAAGGCAAAAGGTAACTTTTCATGCCAATCCTTATAAGTTTCTGTCATTTTTCCCACTATTCTCTTGACATTTTTTCGCGGCCTCTACTCCGCCATTCATTTGTGGTCGATACGGCGCCGAATTGTGATGCTTGATTTTGAACTGTGCACAAACTTCTTCCATCATTGTGTTATTCAAATTACGAGCATTATCTGAAATAATTCTTTCTGGAAGTCCATATCGGCATATGATATCTTTCTTTATGAATCTGCATACTGCCGTTCGTGTCACACTAGCAAAAGATGCTGCTTCTACCCACTTGGTAAAATAATCAATCATCACAAAAATAAACCGATGTCCATTTGAAGCTTTTGGTGTAATGGGTCCTATCACATCCATCCCCCACATAGAGAAAGGCCAAGGAGGGGCTAATACATGCAGAGCCTCCGATGGAGCATGAATCTTGTCAGCATAAATCTGACATTTGTGGCATTTTCTAGCGTAGTTAATACAGTCTTTTTCCATGGTTGACCAATAATAACCCGCCCATTATTTGTCTTGCCATCATATGACCATTAGCATGTGCCCCACAAGATCCTTCATGTACCTCCTCTAATATCTGTTTAGCTTCTGCAATATTCACACATCTCAAAAGCACCTGGTCTCGACTTCTTTTGTATAAGACTTCCCCGTCTAAAAAGAATCCCATAGCCATTCTCCTAATGATTCTTTTGTCATTCTCCGAAGCATGTTTTGGGTACTGTTGGTTTTTAATGTACTGTAAGATGTCATGGTACCAAGGCTTTCCATCAACTTCTTCTTCTAAACTTGCAAATGCGCTGGTGAATTCTTCAGATTCATCCTGATGGGTTGAATTTCAGCATTACTGTCCAACTTGAACATTGCAGCTAAAGTGGCTAGAGCATCTGCCATTTGATTCTCCTCTCGAGGTAGATGCTCAAACTGAATACTTTTGAACTGATCAATTAAACCGGCTATGTATTTTTGGTACTGGACCAACTTCGAATCCCTAGTTTCCCATTCTCCTCGCAACTGGTAGATGACTAGAGCCGAATCTCCATACACTTCGAGCACATCAATCTTCTTTTCAATGGCGGCTTGCAAACCCATGACACATGCTTCATACTCAGCTACGTTGTTGGTACAATTGAAGTCCAATCTTGCAGTAATCGGGTGATGATCTCCTTCTGGGGATATCAGGACCACTCCTACTCCTCGCCCAAAAGCATTGGATGCTCCATCAAAGAACATTCTCCATGATTTCTTAGCTAGCTTCTCTCTTCTACCTGAAATACAGCCATCAAATCCTCATCTGGAAAATCGAGTTTCATAGGCACATAGTCATCGGCAACCCGGTCTGCTAAGAAATCAGCGATTACACTCCCTTTAATGGCCTTTTGAGTCACATATATAATATCATACTCAGAAAGCATGACTTGCCACCTTGCTATTCTACCAGACAAAGATGGTTTCTCGAAAATGTACTTCAAAGGATCAAGTTTGGCCACCAACCAAGTCGTGTGATATAACATGTACTGTCTGAGTCTTTGGGCTGTCCAAGCTAAAGCGCAACACATCTTTTCCAATTGAGAATACTTCACTTCGTAGTCAATGAATTTCTTACTTAGGTAATAGATGGCTTGTTCTTTCTTGCCACTCTCATCTCGTTGCCCCAGTACACATCCCATTGAACCTTCGCAAACTGTCAAGTACAAAATCAAAGGTCTATCAGGAATAGGAGGTACTAACACAGGCGGGTTTGATAAGTACTCCTTGACTTTATCGAAGGCCTTTTGACATTCTTCATTCCATTCCCCAGAGTCATGTTTACGAAGAAGCTTGAAAATTGGATCACATTTTGAAGTAAGTTGAGATATAAACCTGGATATGTAGTTTAGCCTCCCTAAGAAACCTCTTACTTCTTTGGTGGTGCGAGGAGGGGACAAGTTCTGAATGGCACGCACTTTGTCCGGATCAACTTCTATCCCCCTTTCGCTAACTACAAATCCCAATAATTTTCCAGATCTTGCCCCAAATGTACACTTGGCTGGGTTTAACTTCAACTGGTATTCCTCAACCTTTCAAAGAGCTTCTTAAGATTAGCCACATGGTCTTCTCCTTCACGAGACTTTGCAATCATATCATCCACGTACACCTCAATCTCTTTATGCATCATGTCGTGGAAAAGACTAACCATAGCCCTTTGATATGTAGCTCCAGCGTTCTTCAATCCGAATGGCATGACTCTATAGCAAAATGTTCCCCACATTGTCACGAAAGTAGTCTTTTCCATATCTTCTCTAGCCATCTTGATTTGATTATAGCCGGAAAAGCCATCCATAAATGAAAATATGGAATGCCTCGCTGTATTGTCCACAAGGGTGTCAATGTGAGGAAGCGGGAAATTGTCTTTAGGGCTAGCTCTGTTCAAATCCCGATAATCCACGCACATCCGCACCTTTCCATCCTTCTTAGGCACAGGGACAATATTAGCTACCCACTCCGGGTATTTGGCCACTTCAAGAAAACCTGCATCGAATTGCTTTTTAACTTCCTCTTTGATCTTCAACAACATTTCCGGCTTCATGCGTCTTAACTTTTGTTGTACCGGTTTGCACTCTGGTTTCAAAGGCAATCTATGCTCCACAATATCAGTATCAAGGCCAGGCATATCTTGGTAAGACCAAGCAAACACATCTACATATTCACGAAGTAACTCCTTAAGACCCTTTCTTTCATCTATGCTAGTGATGTTCCGATTTTGACCTCTTTCTTATCTTTTTCATCTCCCAAATTAATTATTTCAACAACTTCCTGATGAGGTTCAATTGGTTTCCTATCTTCTTCCATCGATCTCAACAAGTCACGGGGTAAAGGGTAGTCCGTAAAGACATCTTCATCATCAGATTCACCAAATTGAGCAGGGTTTTCAAAATCAATTTCTGAATTATTGACATTATTATCATCTTGTTTATTGTTTTGATACCTGAAAGTAGATGAAATGGGAAATTATAGGTATTTTCAGTGTTGGCATGCTAGAGAAAGAAAGAAAGAAATGATTGGGAAAATAGGAATGCATAATGCTAATCATTTATTGAAATGGAAAATAACAAAGTTGGCCCATACATAAAAATTTATTTGGGTGCTTTTGGGCTGAAGCACTAAAAAATCCAACTTGCTTTATTCAAAACATAAAAGAAAAAGACAATTGCATTATTACTTTTCAAAGGAAATCTCTGGGAACTCCAAAATCGTCCAATTCTTCAACTCAGCTCCTGCAGGGGTCATATGCACAAACCGTCCAGCTACATTCTCCTCTGATATCTTCTTATCTACCATGTGAATGGACAAATCAGAAAAATCCCCCTCAAGCTGCATCGCCAGTTTCCCCCTTTCGTCACTAGTTTGATATCCACCAAAATAAAAGGTGTCATAAAGGTAAGGAATGACCAATTTCTCAGTTTCAAATTCGTCCCCTTTCAAATGTGCTATTCGCCTCTCTTTCTTTTCTTCCATCTTCTTTGCTTTATCTTTCCAAGTTGGTTTGTATCCTAACCCGAACCTGTCCTTGCTTTCCAAAATTGTGATGGCCTTTCTAATCCCTTGGTGGTTTCTTCCCAATCCGACTCCTGGATACCAACCTTTGCCCATGGTTTGCTTCACCACCATCTCTGTAGCTGCTGACAGGTGAGGAGCATATAATTTCGAACCTTCTCCTATGTAGGTTGCATTAACAAACTCAAAAGCTCGATATGAACATTCCCATGCATTCTCTGTTGTCTCAACATACGGAGTGCTTGGAGATTGAGTGACAAAGATGTCTTCCTCTCCCGAAACTGAGATTTGTTGATTCCCCACGAAAAACTTCACCTTTTGATGGAGAGTGGAAGGGACAGCTCCTGTCGTGTGTATCCAAGGCCTTCCTAGCAAAAGAGTATATGAAGGCGTAATATCCATGACTTGGAATTGTATATTGAAAATACATGGACCAATCTCCACAGGTATCTCTATATCGCCCGACACTTCTCGACGGACTCCATCAAATGCCTTGACAATCATGTTGCTTTTCCGCATATACGATGAATCCACTGGTAACCTTAGCAAAGTGCACATAGGCATCACATTGAGAGCCGATCCATTATCAATGAGAACCCTGCCAATTGTGTGGCTCTTACACCTGACTGTGATGTGAAGAGCCTTGGTGCTTCCCCTCCCTTCCGCAGGAATCTCATCATCACTGAAAGATATATAATTTGAAGCCACCAAATTACCGACTAAATTGTCCATTTTGTCCATGGATATATCAGGAGGTACGTATGATTGATTCAACACCTTTAATAAAGCATTCCTGTGAGACTCAGAATTCAGGAGAAGTGATAAGAGTGAAACCTTTGCTGGTGTTTTGTTCAACTGCTCGACAATATTGTATTCACTATGCTTAATCAAGCTCAAAAACTCATCGGCATCTTCTTTCGTAATAGACTCTTGACATCTTGTCTCTTGAACCTCTATCGGGTTAACCCTATCCCCTTCCACAATTCCTGCCTTCTCTTTTCTAGCTTTAGCTAACATTTCAGGACTATAGCAACGCCCACTTCGTGTCATTCCCCCAACTCCAGTGATATTCGCTGTTTCGAGACTTTTAGGGGACATATGCTCTCTTTCTCCATTCATTACTATATCATAGCCATATCTCCAAGGTACCGCCTTGTTGTCTTTGTATGGAAACGGAATAGGAGCTTTGATTGTGATCCCACTAGCTTGGCTTGATTTTTCCTCAAGGCGGATTTTCAGAGGCTTTGACTTTAGGTCGTCATCAATCACACTAATCTCATTCCCTTTTCCTCTTCCTTCCCAAAATTCAATTTGATATGAGTCCATCAACTCTTGCAATCTATAACGAAAAGCTTCACAGGACTGAATTGAATGACCTACTGCACCATTGTGGTATGGACAAACCAGATTGGGATCATACGAATCTATATAGGTCTCCAAAATCAAGGTTTCTGGTTGCAACATGTCTGCCTTCACTAATACATCAAAGACCTGACTTAACGGAGTCTTTATTTCTGCAACAGCTCTTTTAATGTAATCCTTCTTTTCATTGCTTAACATGTTCACTGCTGCTCCACCATGGTCTGGCAAAGGATTCCCATTCACAACTTGTTCTGCTTTCGGCTCCTCAAAACTCAACTGCCCCGCCTTCATCAAGCCCTGCACTTTATACTTCAATCCCAAGCAATTTTCTATAGAGTGACCCACATTGTCATTGTGGTAAGCACACTTTGCGTTTGGATCATACCATTTGGGATACGGGGGTTTTAGGGGTTCAAGGTATACGGGGGCAATAAGACGGTTTTGCACCAGTTTAGGATATAACTCCGCATAGGTTATGGGGATTGGGGTGATAGGGGGTCTTTCTTGATTGAAGCGTGGCCTTCCAGGGTTGTTCATTAGGTTTGTAGGTTGAGTAAAGGGTTGGGTTGGTCTCATGCTTGGCGAGCGAAAAATGGGCTGAGTATTTGTTGGTGGGTTTAGTTGATATGGGTAGGGTGAAACATAATTGATAGCATGAGGATAAGATTGGTATTGGTTGGATGGGCGTTGGTGAATAAAACCTCCTGCAGAGATAGCCTGGACATCTCCTTCCTTTTTCTTAGGAAACCCTCCTTTCCTGGCCTCTACACCCTCAATCTTGCCATTTTTAATAGCATTTTCTATTGCCTCTCCTGAAAGCACCATGTCAGAAAAGTTCTTACTGACATTTCCTATCATCCTCTCATAATAAGGAGCTTTGAGAGTGTTTAAAAATAACATCGTTAACTCCTTTTCTGTCAATGGAGGTTGAACTTCAGCAGCTGCATCTCTCCACCTCTGAGCGTATTCTCTAAAATTCTCGTTTGTTTTCTTCTCCATGCTTTGGAGAGAAAGGCGATCAGGAGCCATATCACTTACGTGACGATATTGGGCTAGAAATGCCCTAGCAAGGTCTTTCCACGAATGTATACGACTCCTGTCCAACTGAACATACCACCTTGCAGCAGATCCTGTAAGGCTATCTTGAAAACAGTGAATGAGCAACTTTTCATTACGAGCATATCCTGCCATCTTTCTGCAGAACATCGTAACATGGGTTGTCGGGCATTTAGTTCCATCATATTTCTCGAAGTCCGGAACCTTGAACTTTGCGGGCAACACCAAATCGGGAACTAGGCTCAACTCTTCTGCATCAACATTCCCAAAGGAGTCGTTTCCTTCGATGGCTTTCAACCTTTCCTCCAACATGTCACATTTCTGTTGTATCCCTACAGCTAGATTGTCAACTGCTTCTCTCTTCAACTTCTCTTGTTCAAGAGGATCGTCCAAGTTTGGGACGAAAATAGGGTCGACAGGACTAGACCCTATACCAGGTTGATTTTGGCCTATAGCATGGCCTTGTCCTCCCATTGAAGGTGTTGCGTGAGCATAAACCTTTGGAGACATTTGGGCTTGATGGGTGAACCCTTGAGGGTATGGTGGATCATCACTAGAACATTCTTCTTTTGTTGCTAGGTCTTGCACAACTCCCTTCCCCTTAGCCATACTCATCATCAATTCCATCATCTTGGTCATTTGCTCTCGAGTTTCCTCTTGAGCCTTGACAATCTCTTGTTGCACTTTCTCCATCCTATCAATCCGTGCTAATTGTTCGCTCTCCATTGCTCTAGTTCGTGCACGAGTTTGGTATGGATGATTTGGAAGGGCTATTTTTGTACCTTGTTGTCACAATTAAAGAGAATTATTTTTATTAAATGCTCATGAAGGAAAAAGCAAAAGTAGGAAAAATCTTTGTAAGAAATTTATTGCATAATAAAGGATTGTCTTATAACAAAAACTTATAAAAAACCAATGCTTATAAAACTAGTCTCATAACAATTGTTGAACAAAATTAAAGATCCACTACATCCATAAAGAAAATCTAAGGTGTCCACCTAAGCCTCCTCAACAAACTGTAGTGACCTTGGATCTCGTCCAACAGTAGTCGCAGATTCTCCCCATGCTCAGTAAGTGGGCTGACTCCGAGCTTCAAATCCATTATTCTGTCTTCCATGTCTCTTGCTCTATGTGCCATGACATTAATTTGTTCAATCATGGAAACCAAAAGATGTGAATCGCGAGCTCTCCTTAAAGTAGCATACTTCTCCTTTAGCTCGTTCAACTCATTAACAACCTTTTGCAAGATCTGCAAGTATTCTTGGGATCGATTAAGGGCATCTTGCGAACTCATCTGTTCGCTTATGACCTTGCCTTCAAGTTCTTCACATTTGGTCCTCTTCTTTTGTATCTCAGTCTTGAGTTGTTCATTCTCTTCTCGCAAACGTTTACTTTCAGACCTTGAGAGTTGCTCCTTCAAGTATCTGATTTCATCTATCAACTTATACTTCTCTTGATGGACCCTTGTATACGCTTGCTCCCTTCTCCCCAGCTTTTCCTCCGTTTCACATTTGAGCTTCTTAATTTCCCTCTCTAGGGCTTTCTTTTCTTCCTCTAATTTCCTCTTGGCAATCTCCAGATCTATCATGGGGTCTCGGGGTATAGGCTCTTCGTGGGCTTCATCTTCTTCAGGGGGAAGTAAAATATCTTTGACTCGCCTAGCATGCCAGACAGAATATTCAGGGGAAATTTTATCTATAAATCTTCCCTTTTGTATTTTGCAAGCTGTCTTCCAAGCCTTGACATCATCTTCTATCTTCCTTAGTGCCCCTTTTTCAATATAGGAGTATTCCCTTTGGTCGAGTCCAAATGTCATGGGGATGAACTGGTCATATCCTAGCTGTCTTCGTACCATGATGGGAGAATAAGTAATAGTTCCCCACACACCCAACAAAGGGACCCATGGTTGCTCTCCACATTTATACACCATTGACCTTCGTGGCATCCATGGTGCTAACCAAACTACATCTTGGGTCGTGGTTTTGCGCAAAGTCGAAACCTATTCCTTCTTCGTCTTGAACTTGGGCCACTCACTTTCACAAAATTCCTTAATAGGAAGACTGCTACCAAGGAAAGCATCTTTGAATTTACTACGTTCACACTTAAAATGACTCCTCATCCACATATATAATAACTGCATGCACCCGATGAAACGCCCTCCACCATTCCTACGACAGTAGCTCAAAGATCTAAATGTTTCAGCTAAGATAACCGGAGCAGCATTCACCTCATGCTCATGTTGTTCAACGAGGTCTACAAGAACAATCTCCACATACTGCAATGATCTAGGAAAAACCACCATCCCATAAATAGCTAATGCCATTAAGCTCATACTTTGCTTGTCTGTCAATTGTTTGCCAAAACAACTCCGAAGAAAATTCCATCCCAAATAGGTACCTTCCCCTTTCTTCTTGATGTGTTGGTCAACCTCTTGTACATCAATACCTATCATTTGTGCTAAACACTTGCGATGGCTCCTCTTATTCTTCTTGTAAACCTTGCTTTTCTCTGACTCCTTAATACGAAGTAAGACCGTGTACTCCTCAATAGTGGGCACCATGTCCACCTCGTTAAACACAAAGCACCTATACGAAGGATCCCAAAAATACACCATAGCCCTGATCAAATTATCGTCCACAGGTACAGTAAGAAGCAACGCTAAATCTCCATATTTCTCTTGAAAGGAATCTGTTTCGTTTTATCCCACTTTTCCAGATATCAATCAATTCAGTGAGATCATTTTGCTTGAGATCAAGACGAACTTTTTCTGGAAGGCTACACACGTGATCTCTGGGCAAGCAATCACCATCCTTGCGTTGAGCTTCCTCAGATACCGCTTTAACCATATCAGCGAGTTCCTCCAACATAGGCTTATCTTGTAGACGGTTTCCCATGGGTGTAGAGAACCAACTTTGTCAATCAATTGCTATGAGACAGGTTTTCCTACAAGAATGCATGATGAGTCAAAACAAGACATGATTAAAGATATATGCACATACTTCAAATTTTGTTAAACATTGCTCCTTCATGTGTCCTATAAGGTTTCCATACTATAGGTAGGCATAGTTCTATCCTAGGGCGGTTCCCTTAAGCTTCTACATGTAGGGCTTGGATGGTCCAATGTTCTAAAGGTTCCCAAATTGTTCCTTACTATCGTCCACATGGACTAGTAAGGCACCCAATCCTCACCCATCATAGGCTACAAACGGAAAGGTTCAATTTGAGTGGGAGTATTTCGCTAGCCATTGCGGAGGTATTACCTCACGAGAGCGTAAGTACTCTACTCCCTCCTAAGAAAGGGTAAAGCCCGGGAAGAGGGCTGATGTATGCAAATGCGCGTGAAGTGTGTGTGGAAGGAACATGTAATTATTAACTTTTCTTTTATAAAATTTAACATCTTAAAATGAATCTAAGATAACCTAAAACCAATTGTTGGCTTGACCCTCTAAATCCCCAGTGGAGTCGCCAAACTGTCATAACGTATTAAGTTTGGAAAACCTAATAGCTAGACACAAAACTATGGAGTCGCCACCAACCATTCTAACCTAGGTGTGATTGGTCACCTATTCAAACTAAGGATAAGGCTTGGTCTACGTTCAAAGATACTAGGGTTCGGGAGTACGGTTACGTGTAGGGAAGGATTAGCACCCCTACAACGCCCATCCTAAAATGGTACCAACTAGTTTTAGGTTATCTTTACAATTTGCCTTGTGTTTATATTAATTTCGATATGCTTATATATTGGGATATTTCTAAGATTTTTCCATCAATTTGGCTCCAATCTTAAAAATCTCCCTCACCTCAAGATGTTCAAGGAGTCTCAATTGACTTTCTTGAATTCCATCGTCGGATAATTAAATATTTTATGAAAATCTTATTTTTCCAATTTTGGCTCTAATTTCGACTCCATATTAATCTCTATATTTTTTTTTAATTTATCTATATATTTTTATTTTATTTATTTAGAAATAAATGAATCATGGTTTATTAAAGATTTTCTTAAAAGCGTCCCATCAATTTGGCTCGGCTTAAAAGAATCTTTCACCTAGAAATTTCCAAGGAGTCTCAATTGACTTTCTTGAAATTTCATCATCGGCATAATCCATACTTATTTTTCCTATTTTATCTTTGTTGTACTCTTGTCTCGTGTCACATTTATTTATTTACTTATGCATTTATCTAATTTGTGTTTATAATTATTTAAAGCCTAGTCTTCATCTAATTTATATTTATTCATTTTATTTATTTGTGTTTGTTTAATATTAAAATAAATATGAATTATATTTGATTGAAAATTCTCCCAAAAGTATCCCATCAATTTGGCTCAACTTAAGGGAGAATCCTCTCACCTAGAAATTTCGAGGAGTCTCAATTGACTTTCTCGAAATTTCATCATCGGTACAATTCACATTTATTCGATAAAAATCCAATTTTAAATTACTATTTTTCGTCTTATTATTTTCTTAACTTATTTCTTATTATCACTTACTAAAGCATTACAATCTTAGGCTACATAAACAAATTTGACAATATTTTAGTCATACACTAAATTGCGCGTATCATATAAATTTTATTTGAAAAATTAAAGAAGTCATGCTAATTATATTGAATCCTGCTAATTAAATTAAATCATACTAATTAAATTAAACTAAACAATCAAGTTAATAAAATAAAAAATAAAAAAAATCATACATCAATTTATATGCACAAGCTACATTAATTAAATCTTATCAATACTTGTTAAATCATACTATTCATGCATCTAATTAAATCTATTAACTTATCTAAATAATTGTTATTTTATTTCATAATTTTGTTAATTAGGTTACTGTATTAATTACAGAAATGTACACAAAACAAGAAAAAAAAATCATCAGAAATAATAATAATAATAATAATAATAATAATAATAATAATAATAAGATTAATAAATAAATAAAATAAATAAGTAAATAAATAAAACAAATAATAAAAAAAAACGAAAAAGGAAATTATCAGAAAATTGGAAAAGAAAAACCTTGTGATCGGGTCGGGTCGGTGCGGGTCAACACGCGGGTCAACACGCGGATCTTGGCTCTCCAAAACGACGTCGTTTGAAGCTGGGTATTTAAACCCTTTTTCCCGATTTTTTCGGTTAAATTCCCTCACTTTCCAAAAAAAACTTCAGATCCTCTCTCTAACCGTGCGATTCCCGGCGCCGGAAACTTCAAGCGGTCGCCGGAAAACACAAGAAAGTCGCCGGAAAATTCAAAAAAAGTCGCCGGAAAATTCAAGATTTTCCAGATTCCGGCGACTCTACCACCTTATTCGCCAGATCTCGGCTTGAAAAAAAAATCCAGAAATACTCCTCTCCTCTCCCTGAAACCAGATCTGGAATCCAAGTCACCAAATCTCCGCAAGCTCCAGATCTGAAACCCCCCAAACCAAAAACCTAAAAATCCCTCTACCCTAAACAGAATCCCACCGTTGTCTTTTGATTCTGTTTTGTTGTTTCTCTCTATGTATTTTTCTCTGTGTTTTCTCTGTTTCTGTTGTTGCTGTTGATGCCTGTTTTTGATTTGTGGCTATCGTTCTTTTTTTTTCCTTTCTTTTTTTTTTTGGTTTCTGTATTGTCTCCTTTTATAAAAATTCAGATCTAAATAGTTTGGAAGTTTGGAAATCGGATCACAGATCCGATTGTGATTGTCTCTTTAATGTCTGATTTTAAATTCCTTTTTTCTTGATTTCCTTGCAGATTCTGAAGACGAGATCTTTCCTTTTTCGTTTCTGGCGGCCATTAGGGTTAGGACTCATTTTGGGGGTCACGATGTGTTTAGGGTTTCTGGGCAAGGCTAGGGATTCTGTTTCGGATTAGGGTTAAGAGTTTTGGTTGGGGTTAAGGGTTTGGATTAGGGTTTTGGGTTCTGGCTGGGGTTAAGGGTTTGGTTTGGGGTTAGGGGTTCTGTTTGGGCTTTGGGGTTTTAGTGAGGTTTGGGGATAGGGGTTTAGGGTTTCGGGAGGTTTGGGGTTTCAGTGAGGTTTGGGGATAGGGATTTAGGGTTTCGGGTGGTTTGGGGTTAGGGGTTCTGTTTAGGTTTTTTTGTTTTTTTGTTTTCTTTTTTTTTTAATTTTTATATTTGTCAAAATATACAAAAAAAAACAAATAAAACAGAAAAGGAAAGAAAGAAAAAAATAAAAAATAAAATAAAATAAAAAAAATAATAAAATAAATAAATAAATAAATAAAATAAAAAAAATAAAAATAAAAATAAAAATAAAAATAAAAATAAAAAAAATAATAAAAATAAAAATAAAATTAAGTAAATAAAATTAAGTAAATAAAATAAAAATAATAAAAATAAAAATAAATAAATAAATAAATAAATAAAAATAATTAAATAATAATAAATAAATAAAAGAAAACAAAATAATATCAATTATTCACACATGGGTTTAATCCATTTCCGATTTTAGAATGTCCGTCAAGTGGTTCGGAATTCACAATTCCGTATCATTTAGTTTCGGACAAAAATTGGTGTCTACAACCTTTAATTTATTTAATTACTATACAAATTATCTATTCATTTTCTTTATTGAATTTAGACATATACATCTCGATACTTGAGTTATTTAATTTCTTCATTTACCTACAAATTGGGTATGGAGAATTTGCGGTCTTCACATTAATGAATTCAAAGAACTTAACATGCTAACATAACAACATTTCCTATACTGACAAAGCATACAGTCGTGTAAGATCAAGCAAATTTGTCACCACCATAGAAATGGTCCCACAATCGACACCACATAAACTTTCTTGCTAATAAATGAACCAAATTATTATTATTATTATTATTATTATTATTATTATTATTATTATTATTATTTTAAATCTGGCTAAAAGTTGAAAGAGAATGAGAAAATTTTAAAAATTATACTCATTAGACAACTATATTGTCGACCAAGAGCGAGTAGGTTACACCAGACTAAAGCACCAGATTTCTTTGATCGCAAGGATCATCGCTAACCCAAATGTATAACTCTCCAACCTAACAACGCCTTTATTTTGTTTAATGGTAACTACCATAACTAAAACCAAACACAAAATTTAAAAAAGAATCAAAGAAATAAGGAAACTTACCATCGACAGATATTTGAAAGGAAAAGAAAACAAACATCTAAAGAGTAAAAAATGTAATGTATCTTTTGATTTGAGATTTCTCACCTCTAACCTGATGCTTTGAATTAAAAAATTTCAAAAGGAGATTTGTTCAAATTAAAAACAAACAAAATAATCAAAAGTACATTACTTTACGAATGCATGGTTATAAGTTCCTCGAAAAGTTTCAATATTTATACACCCAGTAAATAATCCACAACAAACATAAATGATAAATAAGAGATCATTTTTCATACAATGCCTATCATAAAATGCTAACAAAGAGGAAAACTATTTCAGCACCGACATAAGAAATCAATTAAAAGGGAAGGTAAACTTCAGGCATGTCAATTAAATTAAATATTAATTCATAATTATGATAAGAATTTGAATTCATTAGAAAATGAATCTCATCATACTTTGATCCACTATGAACTAACTTATGTAATTTGATTCTTTTCTTTATATTATTTCATGACTGAACAATAGGTCACATTATATAAATTCAAACAAATATCTATTGTATAAATATTAATTATGGTACATGCAGTTTTTCTTCAATAGTTCAGCCCATCCTACAATCAAAATTGAACCTAATTTAAACATTTGCATTACCTTCAAATAATGCAAAGCTATCAAGGAACTTAGAAGGACTGTAAAATCATGTGAAAGTCCAAAAAAGTAAGCACTTTAGTAGACTCAATTTTTTGAATAAATCTACGATACTGCAATTTGAAATAATAGAACACACGTTCATCATTTGACTTAAAAGCATGATATGAAGCATAAATTAATCCAAGCAAAAACATACCATCCAACTTACCTTAACAAATTCAGATTGATGTAAACCCAAATTAAAATCCAGGCTCTACCAAAATTTTAAGATTGCTTAAAAAGGGTTTAGGATATGGAAGAATTTAAAGGTATTCTTGATCGATTGTTGATTGAAGCAGGAAGGAAAAAAAACTAACTGATTGAAGCAATAGGCCGCTTGAGTTCTTTTATTTTTTTTTCCATATTTAATTATTGGAGTGGTGGTACATTTTTCTTATCTTTAAGCTCATTAACTAAGACACCTTAAGATCTACTTTGGAAATGCAACTCTTAAATTCTTTTCTACCTTTTGGGATTAAATAATCACGCAACTTAATATCATATAAATCATGGATTTATCTTTCTTCAACATACAAATCATGCATTGTAGATCAGATTTTATATATATATATATATATATATATATATGTTAATCAGAAGTGGCTCAATTGAATAAATATATACCAAACAAAATACAAAGAAGCTTAAAGATTGAATCAATATTTGTCCTTTTAAGTTTATTCTTGATCTAATCTATCTATGTCATGGCCGTGACAGTTTGTTTGAGTGAGGGATTTTTCATGGTCAACTTCATTAGAAACTTTATATAGTAGCATTGTACTAAAAACTTCCAATATGTTAATTAGGCACATCAACAATATGGATGCTATTACAAATAAAATTGAATTATTTCTAAAGTACTTTATTTTCTAGCTATTTATTTATGCTTTACCTCTATTTGGTTTAGCTGTTGGATTAGGACAGGCAGTTCTATTCCAGATGAAAGACACTTTGGATGTTTTTTTCTTATAGTTGCCGGCATTAAAGGAGTGACACAGTTATTCAAGATGAACACAGATACAAAAGCATCTAAGCTTCATTTTGATTGTCCAAACATGCCTTAATATCATTTTGCCAAGAATTTAAAACAGGATTGAATGAGGCTTTGTTAAGGAGACAGGTATTAACACTCCAGTGCCTATTTTCAAAATTTGAAGCACTTATTTCATGTTATAACAAAAAATTTATAAAGGCAATAAACCAAATCATCGAGTTAGCAAGTAACAACAGCAAGGACACTCCTACCCCTTTTAAGAAGAAAACACGGCTCGGGGGAGGTGGAAAATACATGGAGGATAAGGTCTTTTTTGTTGGCTACACACAAACATCTAGGTGAAACTAAAGGAGGAAAGAATAAGAAGCATACCAAGTAGAACAGTGAGAAGCTTCAACGGCGCAGCGATGATAGAGATTACCCTCTTTGCATCCAAATACCTTGTTAAAGATGAACCCAATAAACTGAGGAGCACCAAAACAAAAGAATAGGGAAGAAACAAAGATGTACGCGCTGGATTAGGTGAGGAAAGAGAAGAAACCTCGTATATACATTGAAATCTACAGTAGAGAAAAAACCTAATCAGAATTGATGAAGCAAAACGAAAACACAGGGGTTGAGCCCTATTAATATAAAAATTAATAAATAATGAATAACAGCAAAATAGCTCAGAATCTTAACTTCAAAAGGGTAAAAAAGAATTAAAGCAACAACAAAGGAACATTGAACTCATCTAGCAAATAGCAATTAAATAAGCCCAAAAAAAGCTTTAAAATAAATGAAAAACATATAAATGTATCATTGTAGCTAAAAATATCAACTTTGAACCTCACAAATGCTACTAAACTGAAACTCTACAATTTTTGTACAATCAAATCCATCAAATATAAACAGCATTCGCACATTGATTATTATAAAACAAAATTTCTGAACTAACACAATGAGCATCAAATCCTAATGTTTATTCATAACTCAAATAAATAAAAATAATTACCTAATTGATAGATAAGTAGATACTTGATCTAACAAATAGTTACATATATTGCAGGCTCAAAGATACGAAATTATAAAAAGAAAGAAAAATATCTAGTAACAATAAAATGATTAGAAATTATATATTTTTTAATTTATAAAATTTAAATTATTAAATTTAACTCGTATCTTATCTTTTTTTTTCCTATATTTCCTTCTAATTGACAAAAAAAGAAAGAAGATAAAGAAACCATAAAAATAAAGAAAAATATTTAATAATTGTATAATTGTCTTTTGGAAAAATTAATGTAATTAAAAAAATAAACTTATTTCCTAGAAAAACTCAATTTTCCAAAAAAATATATATATATTTAATTTACAACAAAAAAATATTTTAAATTTAAATCATATAAAAGAAATAAAAAGAAAAAAGAAAGGAAAGGAAAGAAAAAAAGTGAAAAAGTAGAAAGAATTTTTTTACAAAATTCATTTTTTAACAAAATAATTATTTTGAAAACATAATATAAATTTTTAAATGTAATTTTTTATTCAAAATCATCTAATAATTTTGACTATTAATTAGAATATTATAAATATTTTTTATTTTTTATTTTTTTATCTATATTTATAACAAAAAAACATAAATTTAAAATTATGTTACTTTCATTTTATGCTACTTTTAATTTTACACATAGCAAATATGGTAAAAAACATTAAATATAATCTTATCCTAGTCTTAGTCCTTGTATACACCAAACATAAATAGGATGATACAATCTAATCTTATCCTATCCATAATCTTATATTATCTTATCTTATCCTCGTCTTATGCACCAAACATGACCTTAAACTCCAAAAAAATGAAACTTAAAAACATGAACAATTCTAAGAAGGAAGAAAAAGACAAATAAGAAGCTAGCAAGCATCAAAACTTAAATAAAAATTTAATTGAAAACGGAATTCTTTGAATTAAAAATCTAGTAAGAGATAAGTGTATATTAGTTCTTACTGCTAAGGTGTAGCATTACAAAAGGAAAATTTTATGTATGATTCTCAATGGTTGTCATGTAACTGCTTATGAATGTAAGATAAAATAAATTCAAAAGAAAGGGGAGTACCAACAATACCTCATAATCAAAGAAGACCAGCCTTTATATCCTAAATATCACTTGTTATTTAATCATATAAAACCTACCATCACCTCATTGTTTAGGATTCAGCCTGGAACATGACCACTCAATATATATAAATACATGGTCTAGCCAATCCAAAATGCGTAATCAAACAAACACAGAACCTACCAATTAAATTAAAATTCTATACTGTGCCACTACCAATCAATTCAGTTAATTGCACAAAAAAAAAGTTCGTAAAGGATACACATGAGGTAATCGAAATTGTTAAATAATAATAATAATAATAATAATAATAATAATAATAATAATAATAATAATAATAATAATAATAATAATAATATCGTATAAGAATGATATGATTCCAGGTTGAATAATTTAGATAATGGATAAGTAGAGATAGTGAAGAAAAAGGAGGAAAAAAATAAAAACAGAATGAAAGAGTCCCGTTGAGAGTAACAGAGAAAAATGACCAAATATCTCAACAATTGAGCACCAAGTAATCAAGCCAAAACAGGTAAATAAAGAATCCAATCAAAAGAAAATAAAAAACGACCAATTTTATTAGATTTGGAATGAAGAAAAAAACCAGCAACTTAAAAAAAAAAACCCAAGACACACCAACAAAGATTGAGAAACGGAGAAAAAAATACTGGAGTGAGAGTGAGAAAAGAACACCATGACAACAACACTTGTTATAAAACAAAGAAGAGTGATCTAACCCAAGAGAGCAAACATTTTCCTCATCAGGAAATGAAAGAAAAAGACAAAGAAAAATAGGCAGATTAAAATGGAAACAAAAACAGGAAAACATATCCAAGACATAACAATAACAAAAAGGAAAAAAGAAAGCGCATAGAAAAGTCAATTTTTTTTAAGACCCAAATTGTAAAAGAACTCACAGGAAATGGTATCGATAGAGAAAGCACTCAAAAGGATCGAATTAGATTCAAGATTTCAACCTTCAAAAAAAAAAAGATAGAATCAGTAAAACAAATATAGCGAAAAAAGAAAGAGATCATAAAAATAAAAACAAATAGCATATTAGGACGAAATGAAGACATGCAACCTTAACCGAAATCTTGAATCGAACATCGAAAAAAATGAACAGATAAAACAGAAGGAATCGAAGAACAACTCAAAAACACTGCATAGGAAAAGAGAAAGGGGAGGAATAGTAGATGGTTCTGGAGCTGAAGAGTTTTCAAAGCCAAAATTAAAGTTCAGGTTGAATCCGACTCTGAAGAAACATCAATAACGTCGTACGAAGAGAAAGCAGCAAAAATAATAAATGACTGTAAAAAAAGATAAAATTGATTTAAACCAAATTAAAGCAGATGTTGAAAAGGAAAAAGAAAAGTAAGAAAGCTAAGGAGGCCAGGCGAGCCTTGCAAGACGGGACCCACAGCAAGTAAACAACAAAAATATAGGGGTTGGGTCTTGGGTCAGCTGGAGAAACAAACTGAAAAAGTTGCACGCGCCCAATTCAAGTGAACGAAAAAACTTTATCTGAAGTTACCATTTTACTCACAATCCGACAAAGATCAACAACCAATATAGGATAAACAGTGGGAAAATCGTGCAAAATGACGTGGTTGATCGGTGAGCTGCGTAGGTTTACAATCTTTATAATATAGATATCGAAAGGGACATTACATTATATACTTCAAAGAATCCAAATCAATGATTGCGCTCGCTTTCTCAATCTACCATTGACCTTGCTTCATATTTAAGCACTTGTGGTCCCACGTTTCCCCACGTAATTTTTTTGAAAATGTTATATACTTTTCTCTCAATTTTCTGCATGAAACTAGAGCATGAAGCCTCGTACATAATTTTTTTCATTCGTAGAAGTTTAAGAGTAGAGGAGGTTACTCTATCTCTAAGGTCAGAGCAAATCGTTAATTCATTTTGAAATATACGGATCTATTGAACTTTTAACTATGAATTTTTTGAACTTACAGATTGCCTATCAATGAGAAACTATGGAAATTCAAACCCTTGCTAGTCAAGCAAGGGTGTCCATCCATGCAACCAATGCTGCATCGATGACTTTGAATAGTAAACTGACTGAGATTTTGCTACTTGCAAGGATCATGACTCATGGATATATTGTTCGATTAAATGCCTGTCTATGGCAAACAGAGATATATAGCTGTTACTGGTGGACCTGTCAGGTCAGTTCATGTCACATCCCAAATCCACTATATAATTAATATTTACTTATAAAATCCACTTACTTACCGGTTGGGCTGTCTGTGATGCTTAACAACTCTTAACATTTTAAATAAGAATTAAAACTCTTATTACTTGTGCAAATATGACTTGTTACATTAATACTCTAAGATGTATATGCATTCCCTTCTATTTAAAGTAGTACTGTACAATTTTTCTGAATATATAAAGGAAATAATGTACCTTCGATATCGAATATCCGCTAGCAGTCGATAATCTCTGGAAGGTAATTCTCTTAACCCAAGATCAACAATTTGTGGAGTGGAAAATAAGGGGTGAGCGATAACGTGCTCAGTAAGGAAAGTGTAGGAAAGTGTATACTGCATTTTACCAGTAAAACCATTTTCTTTATTTAATTTATTTCTCCCAACAATAAACTTAATAGGAAAAACAATGGATATTGTAATACAATTTGTGATAGTCAAATCATTTGCTAAACAGTTACAATATCATATAATAAACAATGAAAAGGATTCAACAAATCCTCTCAGAAATCATCAAGTTGAGACTAGGCATCACCCTATAAATAAATCATGCTATCATCGTTCCCCCTCCCCCTTGCGAGAACGGAATAATTATCCCAATAGGGATATAGTAGATCTATGGCCACAATCTATGGGTGGTCCTCGGGGTTCACTTGCCAAGTGACCTCGAGACCGCTGATGACTTGACGGGTCCATCAGCCTTATAACTCATAATAATGCATGAAACTAGGTGCCTAAAGTCTCAAAATCATATTTATAGCTCAAAGACCTTTAAAGGAACATATTTAATTCATAATAATTTCAAAAAGGTATTATTCTCATTTTCATAGAAAATGTAAATTGAAATCTGTTCGCCCATGGTTAGTTCGCCCAATCTGGCTCACCCATGGTCAACTCTTTTAGTGCGGTGAACTTGTGTTCGCCCGCCAACCATTGGTTTTAAAAACATGTAAAACTGGCTCGCCCCAGTGGCTCACCCACTATAGCATTGCCATGGTCAACTCGCCCAAATGCGGCACTCTATGGTCAACTCGCCCATTTCATTAAAGTAGGGGTCGCCCACCCAAAACAACATTTAAAAGGGTTCGCCTATATTGGCTCGCCCGGATTTCTATTTAAAACATGGTTGCTCGCCCAAAAGAACATAAAAGAGTTCTTTGACCAAAATTGTAAAAAAATTTGGGCTCGCCCGCCTTAACAGTTCGTCAATCATAAAAAAAACAAAGGCTCGCCCGCCCTGTACCAGTTCGCCTAACAAACAGTATTAGGTCGGCTTTTAGTTCGCCCACAACAAAGCAATTTATCAGAGTAACATGCATGTCATAAACCAAAACCAATTCTCAGTAATTTCATAAATTTAAATCCACAGGACATGCATTCTTTTCACACATAACTCCCTTACCTCGTCTGATAAAGCCTTGCCTCTCGACCGCCTTATCAACTCTCACTTCTCGACTGCAAGGTAAAATATTAATTCCATTAATATTTTCTTTTCGAATTATTTCCTAAAATTATTAATATATCTTTTTGAATATTTCCAATTACTTTGGCAAGCTTTGAGACTAATATGTAGCTCACCGCCCAACTGAGCTCGCCATTCACATAACAGAGCTCTTCCTTCGTTAATTGTCTCATTCATGGGAGTTATCCCAACATGGGAGCTCGCCCCACTTCAACTCAATTCGCCATGCTCATTCATTTCAGTTCGCCATTCGTGGCTTTTCATTCCGAGATGGGCTCGCCCATGAATTAAATAACGCTTGGCGACCTCTTTATCTCCTACTCGCCTCATTGGCGATCACTAACATTCCAAATAGGCGATCATATTAGTCACCATTCTCGCCCTTTTTGGCGATCATTTATTGCATACATTTTGGGCTATCACAGCTCTCGCCATTCACCCTCGCCCATTCGGAAGTTGTCTGATTATCTAAAGAGTTGGAGAACACTTATGTCGCCGACCATACATCTCTTGAGCCCGCCTCAACCTTTTGGGCGAGTACTCAATCTTTCTTTACTCTCCATTTTGCAAGCAGTTGGATAATCACTTCATATTTTCTTATATATTCTAACCCAAAATCAGTTAAAACAATGCTATATCTATGTGTTATTACGTTGTAAAACATAGACATCTACCATTGAACATCTAGCAAACCATAAAAATATAAAGCTCACCTTAACTGAGTTGCATTTTAAAAATCAGAGTGTTTTTCTGTCTCCCTTAGCTTTACTTTGTTTGTTCCTTAGCTCTTCAACATTGGAAGAAAGGTTTGGCTAACTAAAAATGATGTTTTCATGGTTCATATATGAGAGAAACGAAAGAACTGCATGTGAGCATGCAGTGAAAACAGACTGGCGAGGAGTTTTCTGGAGAAGATGAAGTTGCTACGTTAGTTCTTCTTCTCACGTATTCCTCCTTATATAGCCATGTTAATCCTGTTAGAACCTACCACCTGTTTCCTTATCCCATTCTCTTCATCATTACCTTGTCTTTCATGCATTAAAACTTGTGAAAAAACTGCAGCAAGTGGAACGGCGGTAAGAAGAAGTTTCTGCACGTTTTGACAATTTTCATTCCTTTTTCTCCTTTCTCTCTAGTCCACGCCACTTCCAGCAGCCACTATTATTGACTTACTTCTCTTTGCCATTAAATGTCTAGCCCAATTTGTCCACTAAATCAAGGTGGCGTAATCCTCTTTTCTTGACTTTTCTTACCATTTCAACCAATCACCTCTTAGCTTATGTGAAACCACTTAATTTATTATTCTTAAAACTTTTTATCATTTCTTCCCCTCGCCACATCCATTCAACGGCAATTGGTTTTCATCTCATTTGTTCATCACTTCATTTTATTTCATTTGCATTCTTTTCAACCGAATGCTTCCTATACCTCTCTTAAATATTCAATCTTAATTAATATACACCATATTTTAAATCATAACTTAACATGGAAAGTGGAAATTCACTTTCAATTATTCTTTAATTTCACTAAAAGAATTTATTTCCACTATCAATCATGTACAAATATGGTATATAGTACAATAAAAATTCGGGTCTTACAGTTCATAACTTTTAGTTTCCTATTACAGTTGAGAGTCAATTGATATTGCTAACTGCAGTGGGCTCGAGTTTG
>JAPDPK010000065.1:1190000-1197500 GCA_031772115.1 Heritiera littoralis
AGGATAACACATGATTATTATGGTACCATTTTTTAACGGGCGTCGTGGGGGTGCTAATCCTTCCCCACGCGTAACCGTACTCCTGAACCCGATTTTTGTTCTCGCAGACCAAAAATTTTTTTTTAATAAAACTTAATTAATTTTGAGATTTTGTTAAAAAGATAAATATTTTAGGTGACCAATCACACCTAGTCAAAAAAGATTGGTGGCGAATCCATTTGTTTTTTTAAATGTTTTTCAAAATCGTCGAGCGCGAAACCGTTACGACAGCTTGGCGACTCCACTGGGGACACTTTTTGAGGGTCAAGCCATTTATTAGTCATGTGTTATCCTAAGTTTTAATTTAATGGTCTTAATTAATATTTAAATTTAATTTCTGTAATTTTAAATAATTTGTTGCATTTGTGTGAATAAGTTATTATGTTTATTTTATGGCATTCTTTATCTTGTATATATTATTCTTAATAAATTGCTGGGGCATTGTAGGATAAGGGATATGGTTTGATAAATGTTCCCTCATACACACACTTGCACTTGCATCTGCATAACATGAGCTCTATACCCGGGTTCCGTCCTCCTTAGGAGGGAGTAAAGTACCTATGCTCTCGTGAGGTAATCACCTCCGCAATGGCAAGCGAAATACTCCCACTCAAATTAAATCTTACTAGTCCAGTGTGGACGACAATGAGGTATAATTTGGGAACCTTTAGATCTTTACAAGTCCTAACCCAGCATGTAAAAGGCCCTAAGAAGCCAATCCTAGCTAGAGCCATGTCAAATTTTTGTAGAAATCATCCCGAGATTAGGACACAAGAGGGAACATTATTTGACCCCATTTCTTGTATCAATAATAAACGTACTATGGATTTTAGTTTGAACTGGCCATAATTAAAGTCTTAGAAATTTTTCTTGCTTTTCAAAAAGGATTTTTTTTAAAAAAAATAATAATAATAAAATTGTGGAAAGAGATTTTGTAAAATAAAAAGAAAGAAATCTAAGTTTTAATGAAAAAGGAAAGTGTGAGAAAAATAATAAAACAAACTTTTCTTTTAAAATAATGGGAATAATTTTTCTTAAAAAAAAAAAGAAGGGAGAAGAGGGATTTCTTTCAAAAATATGGACATAAAAATGAGAATAAATGGAAAAATACGAAGAGAGCTGACGTTTTTTCTAAATAAAGGTAAAATAGAGTTAACAAAATCTTTCATTGATTTTTCCTTTTTCCTTTTCTGAATAATTTTAAAGAATAAGTTGACAAAAAAATATTTTTTTTATTTTTGGGTTGTATAGGAGTTTTAATGAAAATATAAAAACAAAAAATTTTTCCTTTTCTTGATTATCTCATAAAAAAAATTTTGAACAAAAAGATGTCAACAAAAAATTATCCTTGAATTTGTGTGGAAAAGAATTAAAAAAAATAGTTTGAAATAAAGTTAATTTTTGAAAAAAAGAATCGATAGGGGATGTGGAATTTAGGAAAAATAGAAAATAAAAAGAAAATTTTGGTGATAAAAGAAAAAGTTTGATAAAATCAATTTTAGAATAAAAAAGAATAGAATAGGGAATGTGAATTTTATTTCTTAGAAAAAATAGAAAATAAAAAAAAATTTTGGTGATCAAAGAAAAATGATTTCTAAAAAAATGAAGAAGAATGCTTAGGTTTAGTTAGGAATTCCATCTTTCTTGCATGATTGGATTAAAGAATAATAAGATTAGTGTCTAGGTATTGTGAATACAAATATTCGTTTTTCTCAAACATGTTAGGGACATGTATCATTTTAATTCATTTCATCATCATTGTGTATATATATGTTGATATTCATGTCATGTGCATTTTAGAATCATGAAGGTTAGGTGAAATAAAATAGAATTTGATCTTCATTGTAATTGCATTTTGCATAAATTGCATTTTGTTTGAACATGTCTTTCAACAATGTCTTGTTACTGTGTCATGTCTTGAACATTTTACATAGCATTTCATGGTTAATAATGTTTCTTCTCACCAAAAATTAAAAAACAAAAAGATGGGAGAGAGTTTTTGAAACAATTTTGATATGGTTTAAGTTTACTCTTCAACTTCTCTTACTTGTTTCGGACTTAACCTCTTAAGTTAATAAGTGAATATGATAAGTAAGGGGCAAATTTCAGTTTGAACTTTGGTATGCATTTTGCATTGTTGCATCACATTTCGTAGATAAGTCTTTGAGAAACTAGACTAAGTCTTTTATAATTTTGAATTTGTTTATTCTTTCAATTTTCTTTTTATCAAATTTGTGTACATGTACTATTGATTGATTATTTTCCTTGAAATTAAGATTTGGTTAAGGTGAAGGCATAAATACCCAACATGTAAAATCAAGAAAGTTATGCAAACTAACAAAATAAAAAAAGAAAGAGAGAAAAAAAGAAAGAGAGAAAGAAAAAAAAGGGAAAAAGAAGAAGAAAAATTGTTCCATTTCATAGATTTCTATCATACATGTCATTTGCATACATATACAAATAACATGATTTTTCATAAAATTCAGATCATACACTTGTTATACTACAGTAAATATGTCAATATTTTTCATTTTTTGAGAAAAAAAAGAAGAAAAAATTTGTTTGTTCCAAAATTTTTTTTTGAAAGAAATAAGATAAGGTTTTTCTAATTAGAAAATTGTGGTAATAAGGTTCAAAGCCTCTCGACCATCAAAGGTCACAAAGCAGTTCGGGGCTTTCACTCGAGTATAGGTCATGGAAGAAGGACAAGCTAGCCGAATGGAGAAAATAGAAACGGCGCAAGAAGAGATGAAGGGGCAGTTGGCTGCAATGATGGAGATGATGACCAAAATGAGTAAAGGAAAAGAACCAGCACATGAAGTAATTACTCAAGAAAGGTGGGCACAAGAAGGTGAACGTCCATATCCACATGGTCCCATTCCACCCCAAGTCCATACTTCACAGCATATGCCGTTTTCGAGGCACGACATTCCAAACCCCAGGAGGAACCCATCAAACCCAATCTATGTCCGTGGTTCAGATAATTCTAGAGAACAAGAGAAATTGAAGATGAGTGCATCAACAGTGAAAGAGAACTTAGAGCCTCAGACGAAGTTAGATCTCCTTGAAGAGAGGTTACGAGCTATTGAAGGGATGGATTTATATGGTTCTTTGGAGGCAAGCGAGCTCTGTTTGGTACCGGGCGTAGTTATCCCACCGAAGTTCAAGGTTCCAGATTTTGAAAAGTATGATGGGACCAAATGCCCGGCAACTCATATCAAGATGTACTGTCAGAAAATGGCTGCTTATGCTCAGAATGATGAATTATTGCTGCATATATTTCAAGACAGTCTTACCGGATCAGCTGCCAGGTGGTACACCCAACTAGATCGAGCCCATATCCGCTTATGGAAAGAATTGGCTCGGGCATTCATTGCTCAATACAAGCACATTGAAGATTTGGCATCAGATCGCTTATCCTTACAGGGCATGATGAAGAAACATGAAGAGAGCTTTAGAGAATATGCTCAAAGGTGGAGGGATGTAGCTGCCCAAGTTCAACCACCCCTTACAGAGAAAGAAACCGCCATCTTGTTTGTCAACACACTCGTAGCACCATTTTATGAAATGATGGTTGGAAATGCTACAAAAAATTTTGTGGATATGGTGATCTCTGGTGAAATAATAGATAATGCAATCAAGAGTGGCAAGCTTGTAGGAGATGATGCCATGAATGCAAGAAAAGGTGATACATCGGGGAATGGAGGAGATGTTCATGCTATGAACTATGAGGGGCAACATGTGGGAGACTTTGCTCCATATCATCCTTATCCCATGTACCAAACCCACTACCCCATCACAAATAATACCTCTCCAGGCTTGAATACCCATCAGCCAATCCCGCAGTCTAGTTGGCAAATGGGTTTCCAAACACCCATGCCTACCTAAAATAACCAAAGAGGATCTTGAAACAAACGAAGAAGGACCGACATTGATCCAGTCCCTTGGTCCTACACTGAAATATTCCAATACCTTGTTGAGAATCAGCTTGTTACCCCAATCCCACTAAAGCCTTTAGAGCCTCCATATCCAGAATGGTACGACCCTAATGCTCGATGTGACTATCATAATGGGAACTTGGGTCACTCAATAGAAAATTGCCCTGCTTTTAAGCGTAAGGTGCAAAGTTTGATCAGAAAAGGCTTATTGAATCTCGAGATAAAGGCATGAGTGTCAACCTATCATCCAACCATGTCAGGGGATAACTACAAAAAGGATCTTTTTGGTGGGTCATTCATGATGATGTGAAATTGTTTTTTGGTTGAAGTTATGGCCCAACCTTAATGGCTTTTCATGTATAGACTTTCATTTATCTTTTATCATCTTAATGAAGTAACTTATGCATGTTCATCACGTTTTTCTCTCTTCCTCGATTCAAATTTGGCTTTGTCTTCTTTATATACCTCACCACGTTTCCTCCATTTTTTAAATCTTTAAACGATAAATATGATATCGATGTTGATAATAATTTGGGACTGGAACTCTACCAAAGCTTTATTCATGTTGATAATCTTGTCCAAAATCTTAGCATGAATATTGCAGTGAAAATATGATTTGTATATAGAGGTGAGAGTTGACATGCAATTTTGTAACAGATGGTTCCACAAGTTGGTGTTTGCTCAGTAAATGATTCTTTGATAAAAGTTTTCACATTTGAAAGGAAGAATGACCATCTTTCACCTACATTTCACTGTAAGAAAATTGTCCATTGCTAACCCCTTTGAGCCTAGTATGTTTGTTTTATTTTTTAAGAAACCCAACAAGGATCACCCTCCACATCGGGAGGCAAAATCCAAAAAAAAAAGGGAAGAGAGAAGGAAGAAAAAGAAAGAAGTTTGTTCACTTGAAATCTATGAAAGAATTTAAGGGGCAAATAAAAGAAAACCCTTTTACATTTTAAAGTTATTTGTGAAAAAGGGAGAAAAATAAAAAATGGAATTAGAATGAAGAAGAATGGATGAAGAATGGGACAAAGTGCCTAAATGAGTCATGTATTAAAAAATGATCCTTTGGTTTATAACCCTTTAAAACACAAATTTTGGGCCTGTTATGTCCTTTCTTTCATAACCCCTCACCTTAGCCTACATTACGTACCTTAAAAGCCCATTTTGATCAAGTGTGAAAATTTGAGTCGACGAACCATACATTGGGCCAAGAAATGCACGAAGATTGAGATTCTTTGATAGTGGACCATAATGAGGATGTTGAGGATGAATAAGGAAAAATGATAAAAAAATAAAGATGAAAAACAAAAAAAAAATGATGAAAAAATGAATGAAAAAAAAAGAAAGAAAAAATGAAAATAAAAAAAAGAAAAAAAATGCTGACTCAAATTGAAAACCCGAAAAGGGCGATCTGAGTTAAAATCAAGGTGGACAATCAAATAGAAAATTGGACAAGAGATCTTTACCTTAGACCACCATGATTAGAACATTTTGTAAAGCAAGAACAAAATTCAACACAATATTAAGGACATCAAAGAAATAGATTTGTTAGAGAAAGAATCCCAGATTTTCTATCGAGATTGATTGATTATTTGTTGTTTGAGAGTTGTTGCCTTTCTTTTTATTCCTTCGGTTGCCTTACTTTTCATTCCTTCAAGTTGCCTTTCTCTTTGGCAAAACTATTTTCCCTTCATCATAAGTACCTCTCCTTTAATTTTTATTCGACTTCATACCAATAAAAAATCAAGAAAATGTGATGACATTGCATTTGTTATGAAACTTAAGTGATGAAAAATAAATGAATAGTACTATTCATGAAAATTCATGCATTACCAATTTTTGGGAGGATATGGGGCAAACGAGAATTGAGACGATAATGAAGTATATTAATGCTTGAAGTCTCCAATTGGAATATACCAGAGTTGATTAGGTAGTGAAGAATGAAGGAAAACCAGTTAAGATTGTGGAACCAGTATTAAGAAGGAAAGGTAAGATGATGGAAGGGATGGTCTTGTGAACCTTGTTACCATCATTTTTGCATGATTTTTTTCTTTTTTTAACAACCTTTGCATTGCATTCATCACATGCACCTAGGAAAGAAATGAAAAATTTTTAACCTTGAGTAGGAAAATTTTCAATTTTAAGTTGAGTGGGATTTTGGGAAACAGGATTTTCAAGAATTTTAAAGCAAGAATTTGGATTTTAAGATGATGAACTTTGAATTCTATAAGAAATTAAAATAAAATAAAATTTTTAGAAAAAGAGAAAATGTTGAAATGTGAATTCACTAGATTTTCGGATGTGAATTCCCGAAATCAACAATCGGACGAGAAATTCCCGATATAAATTATCTAGATGAGAATTCCTGGACTTTTGGGTGCGAATCCCTAAGTCAAATTTTTCGGATGTGAATTCCCGAAATCAACAATCGGACGAGAAATTCCCGATATAAATTATCCAGATGAGAATTCCTAGACTTTTGGGTGTGAATCCCCAATCAAAATTTTCGGATGTGAATTCTCGAAACCAACAATCGGACGAGAAATTCCCGATATAAATTATCCAGATGAGAATCCCTGGATGTTTAGGTGTGAATCCCTAAGTCAAAATTTTCGGATGTGAATTCTCGAAACCAACAATCGGACGAGAAATTCCCGATATAAATTATCCAGATGAGAATCCATGGACGTTTGGGTGTGAATCACCAAGTCAAATCTTCGGATGTGAATTCCCGAAATGAAATTTTCTAGAAGTGAATTCCTAGATTTTCGGATGTGAATTCCTGAAATAGAAATTTTCTAAATGAGAACCCTTAAACTATTGGAAATGAATTCCCGATTTAAGTCTAAGTTCAAAAAAAAGCAAAAAAAAAGAGAAAATAAAAAAAGAAAGAAAAAGAAAAATGAAAAAAAAGAAAAAAAGAAATAGAATTCCTGAAAGTTTAAATTTGAATTGAAGCCCTTCAAACAAAGTTCTAGATAGGATTAAACACATCAATGATAGAACGAGATAAATGGGATGTTCGGACGAGAAATTCCCAATATAAATTATCTAGATGAGAATTCCTAGATGTTCGGACGTGAATCCCCGAAACAAATTATTCAGATGTGAATACCTGAATCTTCGGATGTGAATTCCCGAAACAAACACTCGGATGTGAATTCCTGAGACAAAATTTCTAGATGTGAATTCCTAGATCTTTGAATGTGAAATCTTTCATTTTTAAAGTTTCAATGCCTCTGTTGTAAGATGAGCACTTTCCAGAAAAAGCATTTAAGTCCTTCGGGCATAAAATTTTAAGTCCTCCGGGCAAAATTTTTAAAGTTTCAATGTCTCTGCTGTAAGAGGAGCACTTTCCAGAAAAAGCATTTAAGTCCTTCGGGCATAATTCTAAGTCCTCCGGGCACAAATTATAAGACCTCCGGGCACCATTTCCAAGTCCTCTGGGCATAAAATTTTAAGTCCTCCGGGCAAAATTTTTAAAGTTTCATTGCCTCTGCTGCAAGAGGAGCTTTCT